>JAEPBF010000093.1:0-39265 GCA_019739055.1 Passiflora organensis | reverse complement strand
ATTGACGCTTTCTCAGATATACTTTGGGGATTTCCTATGAAGTGTTTTGTTATAGCGTATACCAAGGTTGCAAAGGAATTTTCTACAGTGTATGTTTGCCCATCTCTTACTTCTGGTTTTACGGTTGTTAGTATTTCATTTTTTTGTGCATGGGATAAATAATTATCCCACCATCCTTTTAATTGGCCAGTGAATCCTGATGTTAGTATTTTTGTTATTTCTCTTTCACTATTGTTTATTAGTTTGTAGGCAGTAGCTGCCATACGCATTTCATTTAACATGTCGGTTATTCCATGTTCTGTTTTTCCATCTAAGTTTCATTCATAGATACTTTTTTCATCATAACTTCCTTGTGAGTATTTTTCTTCAGTTTGTATATCGGGTAATGATGGTCTGGGATAATAATGTGGTATTCTTGGTCTGTCGTAAAGTCGTATTCTATCAACTTCTAATATTTTGTCGAATTGTTCCGTTATATTTTCAATCTCAGAATTTTCTGACTCAGTTTCACTTTCTGTTTCACTATGACAGAAGGACTTAATTACTTATGGAGACTTAATCACAGAAGTAAATATAGAAGGACTAAATTTGTGCAACGAATTAAAATTAAAATCAAAACTAAAACAAGATAAAATTATCGGAAGAAAAGAGTTAGGATCCTTTTGCACCCAGTACGGATATGAAAAGATATCTGCTCCCTCAGCAAAACGTAAAGAGAAAGGAATTAAGAAAACAATAATAAATAAACATCAAAAACCTTTTAGGAAAACTTATGATAAATCAAAATATGAGAAACCCAGATATAACAAGAGTAAAAGAAAGTTTAAAAGGAATAATAATAATGATAGTAAAAAACAAGGACCAACATGCTACAAGTGTGGCAAGATTGGACACTACAAAAAAGACTGCCCTTTGCTGAAGAAAATAAGAGCCCTAGAAATTAATGATATCGAAAAGGAAGAAATACTAAATATGCTTAGAAATGAGAATAGCAATAGTAGTAACACCTCTGATAATGAAAGTTTAGAAGACTGTGGTTGTATAGGACTTTGTCAGTGCTATGAAATTAATACTATAACAAAAGAAAATAATTTATTCGACTTAATCATGAAGGAAGAAAATAGAGATTTATAGAGAAAATACTTACTAGAATATGAGGCTTATGTCAGGAACAACAAAGAAGTAAAACAAAAGGAAGATAAAATATATAATATAAATGAAATATTATTTAAAAAGGAACTTCTAACATTAGAAGGATTGAAACAAGAAATTCAATACATCAAACAAGAAATAAAACTTATATAAACGGACCTGACAAATATGCAATGTACTATAAAAGGCAAAACAAAAATTGAAGATCTTCCAGAAAGTAGCAATCAAGAGAATGAAGAATTTATAAATGCAATATCTAGGATACAGTTCCAAAAATGGTATAGCCACGTAATTATAGTAATAAAAGATTTCAAAATACAAATAAAAACATTAATAGACTCAGAAGCATATCATAACTGTATTAGAGAAGGATTAATCCCTACTAAATATTATGAAAAAACTAGGGAAAGACTACACGCAGCTAATAAACAGAAATTAAAAGTAAAATATAAAATATCAAATGCACACATATACAATAAAGGAATATGCTTTAAAAATACCTTATTGTTAGTTAAGAATTTATCCCAAGACTTAATATTAGGAACCTCTTTCTTAACACAAATATATCCCTTTAGGGTAGATAATAAAGGATTAAATACTGAAATATTAGGCAGACAGATTACTTTTGAATTTTGCAAGGACATACAAAAAGGAGATATAAATATCATGAAAGAACTAGGAATTAAAAAGGAAATATTATTGATAAATAAAAAGAAACACTTACACTCACTAACAAATGAATTGAACTACATAAAAATAGAAGAAGATTTACAAAGCTCGAAAATAATAAAACAAATAGAAGCATTACAAAAAGAAATAGAAACCGAAGTATACTCAAACCGACCAAATGCCTTTTAGAATAGAAAGAAACATATAATTAGGTTACCCTATGAAAAGGACTTCAAAGAAAAAGACATACCAACAAAAGCTAGGCCGATACAAATGAATTCAGAGTTACTAGAATATTGTAAAAAGGAAATTAAGGAATTACTGGATAAAAAACTTAGAAGAGTAAGCAAATCCCCATGGACTTGTGCAACCTTTTATGTTCAAAATCAAGCAAAGATAGAAAGAGGAGCCCATAGGCTAGTAATCAATTATAAACCTCTAAATAAAAGATTACAATGGATTAGATACCTAATTTTTAATAAAAGAGACTTAATTAAAAGATTATCTGAAGCAACCATCTTTTCAAAGTTTGATATGAAGTCGAGATTCTGGCAAATTTAGATACATGAGGAAGACAAATATAAGACGGTATTTACTGTTCCTTTCAGGCATTACGAATGGAATGTAATGCCTTTTGGCTTGAAAAATACACCGTCCGAATTTCAAAATATCATGAATGATATATTTAATCTTCATCATAAATTTATAACTGTTTATATAGATGATGTATTAGTTGACTCAAAAACCATTACTGAGCACTTTAGACATATTAAAAAGTTTCTAAATATTATAAAAGAAAATAGCCTTGTAGTGTCGGCAACAAAAATAAAATTATTCCAAACGAAAATAAGATTTCTAGGATATAACATAAATCAAAGAACTTTTATCCCTATAGAAAGAAGTATAGAATTTTCAAATAAATTTTCTGATGAAATAAAAGATAAACAACAATTGAAAAATTTTTAGGATGTCTCAATTTCATAGCTGATTTCATTCCATAATACAGATAATATGCAAACCTCTATATAATAGGTTAAAAAAGAATGCCCCAGCCTGGACTGAGGAAATGACTGAAATAGTTAAAGAAATAAAATTAAAAATTAAACAGTTGCCTTATTTAGGAATTCCTCTATCAGATTTTTAATAGTTGAAACAGATGCCTCTGAAAATGGATACGACGGGATACTAAAACAAAGGATAAATGAGACAGAACAGCTGATAAGATATTATTCTGGAATATGGAATGAAGCTCAGAGCAATTACTCTATTGTTAAAAAAGAAGTGCTAGCCATTGTTCTTTGTGTTAATACTTTTGAAGACGACTTATTTAATAAAACTTTTCAAGAGTTGATTGTCAATCTGCAAAATACATATTAGAAAAGAATGTTAAGAACTTAGTATCAAAACAAATATTTGCAAGATGACAAGCTTTGCTTTCTAACTTTGATTTTAAAATAGAATTCATTAAAGGAAAATTGAATAATTTACCTGACTTCTTATCATGAAAATTCTTGCAGGGATATACAGATAAAAGGAACGGAGAGATAAAAGCTGCAAGTTAAAAGGTACCATGTCTAATCCCGTTCCTTATGCACAAGAAAGGACTATAGATAAATGCATTGAAAAATTAATGGAGATAGATTTCTCCAGGATAGAAGAAATTAGGATGGTTAAAACAAAATTAATAGAAGGAATAAACTTGAGTATAAATGATCATATGGTTAATCACATAGTTATACCTGATTATTGTTATTGTAAAGAATACGAAAAGAGGGAACAATTTGGTAGAAAAATGTTAAGAATAATTGAAGAATTAATTAAAGAATTAATTAAAGAATTAATTGAAGAATATGAACGAGAGAATAATTAAACTAATCAGAGTAAAAGAAAAGATTGGTAAAAAGATAGATAAATACTAGAAAAAATATAAAGAAAGTAGAAAAAGAAAATACTTACAAAAGATAAATTCAAATGCTAGTATAGTATGTGAATTACAGAATGATTTAGATCAATTAATGTGTCAGGATAATGTATTATCAAAAGTTTCACTCAAGTGTCATAAGATACAAAGAGGAGGATTATCCCAGGAGTCATAGAGCCGAGCGTTTTTGGGTAACCGAGACTCTATCAAAAGATAAAAAGACTGTTACCAAGACGTACCGCTTTCAAGACGTGTTCAGCTTAAAACAATAAGCACAGGAAATTGAGAGAGAAAGAAGAAATTTAAAAAGAGAATTAAGATCAATACGGAGAGTATTAAAATGGAAAATAAAAGACAGAACCACTGTTGGTTTAACCATAGCCGAGCTGACAGAGATAGAAGCTTATCTTTTAGGAAAGCTTAACAGATCAGTTGTTTTGACAGTCTGAAGCATGGATAAAAAGACGTCATTGACGGCGATGCTATCATCATCAAAAGGCAGATATTCAAATTCTCCCCCTTCTCCTTCTTCTCGGGCCTCTTCTATGATTCAACCCAGTTACTATTCAGCCTTGATAGCTACTCCGGTCACTCCAGAGCAAGTTAAAAGGAAATCCTTAATACCTTTGCCTTTATATCCTCAAAGAGCTCTCGTATCTATTACCACTAGAACTCCTCCTATTCTCAAAGAATTGGCCAATCAAAAACTCGATAAACCAGACTTTTACCACCATAAAACCGACATCAAAGTCATTGAACTAGAAAAACCCGATGAAAAGAGAGGGATAAAAGAACTCATGGTTCAAATTTTCCCTTCCAAAGAATTATACCTCATAGACCATCCGTATAAGACTTGTATTTTTTACGAGCAAATCTTACTTGAAACCCAGTCTGTGGAGATAGTTCATACTATGGATAAAAGATTTCCAGATCAAATTGCCTTTTCAAGATTAAAAATTTTGAGAGTTGTGACAAAGGAAGAATGGAGACAACACTCATTTACCAGTAAAATGTTCTCTGCCAAGATCCCCGATTAACAGCTAACGGCTTATAATTATCATGATTACCAAAAAGCCTGGTACCGTGTTTTATAGTATAAACCTACGTACAATACATGGTTTTTATATTTTGCCAAGAACTGTCAGAGGATTTTCCCAAACTGGTGGATCAACTGGTTCAAGAGCTTGCAGCCAATGGAAGGATTATTTCAGAAAGAGATTGAAGACGTATTAAAAGTTTTTTCTTTCTATTCAGACTTAGAAGATATGAATTCCTCTCCTCTGCTTCATTTCTTAATAATATTCGCTGTCTTATGGATCATCTGCTGGGATTTGGCCAAGAATACCGATAATTCAACTCAAATCACATACTTAGTCAGACGAATAAAGCAAAAGAATTGCCCAAAATATGAAGTAAAAAGAGCAAGTGTTCTATCTGTCTGAGAATTACTGAAGCTAACTGAAGACGAAGTCAAAAAGTATTTGCGGGACCAAGTGCATCCCAGTAAGACAAAGATGCTGAGATGGTCCCAAAAGTATCATCCCTGGAAAAGTTAAAATAAGCGTATTTGTCACAAAGAAAAGATAAAAGCTTTGACGAAGAAGATGATGATCCTTTTGCAAATCATGACCCAGATCGCGACTTGCTACTAGCCTACCAAAGCTAAAAGACAAAAGAAATAGCAGATAAAAGAAAGTGGGCGCAAACACCTGGCAAGGAGATCAGAAAAATCCACCTTTCCAGAAAAGAAGATGTGACCAGCAATCAGCAAAAGGAATGAACCTGAATAAAAGTTTCAAAAAACAGATGTGACCAGCAACCAGCAATCAACAAAAGGAGTGGATCAGAAAGAGATAAGAGGGAATCCACATTTCAAAAAAGGAAGATGTGACTAGCAACCAGCAAAAGGAATGGATCTGAATAAAAGGTTTTTACTTTCCCACTAAGGGTATATATTATTATTAAAAGAAAGGATAAAAATATAATCCATCTAGTTCCCAATCTGCTATAAAAGGGGACTTAGACCTCACTTGTAAACTAAGCTTGAATTCTGAATGAAATTCTCAGTTTGAAATATGTATACTCTCTTCCTCAGGTTTTATCACTTGATCAATAAAATCGATAAAATGTCTAGCTAAATACCACCCTCTATCCTTAACACTCAATTCGACTCATACTCCACTCACAATCAAACACAATCCTGTAAGAGATGGTCCAACAGATGATCCATGGGACAACGAACGTTATTAAGAACTGAAGCAGAGGAGAGGAAGTCATATCTTCTAAGTCTGAATAGAAAGAAAAGACTTTTAATGCGTCTTCAATTTCTTTCTGAAATAATCCTTCCATTGGCTGCATGCTTTTGAACCAGTTGATCCACCAGTTTGGAAAAATCCTTTGACAGTTCTTGGCAAAATATAAAAACCATGTATGGTACTTAGGTTTATACCATAAAACATGGTACCAGGCTTTTTGGTAATCATGATAATTATAAGCCGTTAGCTGTTGATCGGGGATCTTGGCATAGCGATTATATATAGCATTCACTACAAGGTAATGAAAACCAATCTGAGTCCAAGAGTTAAAATAGAATCAGCAAAAGAAACTACAGTATTAATAGAAGCAAACTATGAGCATGTTAATGTTCATACTCCAAAACTAATAAATTGGAATCAAATATCTTATCCTGATAATTAGTAAATATTAAATATTGTGCCACCCAAGCCCATACCACCTAGAACCCAACCAATAGAAATAATAGAAAACTATAAAGGATATGCAGAAATAATATTAAAAAAATATGTAGATCCTCCTCGAAAATCTTTATCAACTCCATACGAGATGTCAAATAAATATGAATCATTGTTTTCAGAAAAACAACCTTCGTTAAAAGGAGTTGATTATAACAAGAGTATCCCTCAGTCTTCTTATACTTCTGCCAACCACATAGCCTCTCCCTCAACTCTTGATAAGAAGGAGTCACCTCCTATGTCCCCTACACATAGTGACATGACCACCCCAGCTAATTACAATAACCAATGGTCTTACTTCGGAATCACTAGCTGCTGCCAGGAACACCGTACCAGGCTTGCCAAACGCCCTTTACACATTTGAATATCGTATGCCTACTTGGCTCCGCTACCATCTCTTACAGGATCGTGTTTGATTATGAGTGGAGTATGAGTCGAATTGAGTGTTAAGGATAAAAGGTGGTATTTAGCTAGACATTTTATCGGTTTTATTGATCAAGTGATAAAACCTGAGGGAGAGAGTATATATATTTCAAACTGAGAATTTCATTCAGAATTTAAGCTTGGTTTACAAGTGAGGTCTTAGTCCTTTTTTATAGCAGATTGGGAACTAGATGGATTATATTTTTATCCTTTCTTTTAATAATAATACATACCCTTAGTGGAAAAGTAGAAACCTTTTATTCAGATCCATTCCTTTTACTGGTTGCTAGTCACATCTTCCTTTTCTGAAAAGTGGATTCAAAATGAATATACAAGTACCTAGATTACTAGAATGGAATCAGATTACTTTCCCAGATAGCTGGAAAATACCTAATGTAATTCCACCTACACAAATTAAACCAAGAACTCAGCCAATAGAAATTATAGAGTCAACTTCAGGAAATGCAGAATTATTATTTAGGAGTCGAATAAATTCTATGAGAGAAACCATTAGGACACCAACACCTAGTAGAAAATCAACTAGTGACATGTCCTATCAGACCCCATTACAGCGACATTCCTGGCTGACCAACGTTATTCCTGGATGAAGAAGATAGGAATCAAATGATCCTTTGCCTAACATGGCTCCGCTACCAACTTGACTCAGTGCTGCCATTTTGAATCGTTTGCTACTGAACAGCTTTGAAAAATGTGCACAAATTAATTTCTTTGTTTTGTAATGAAGTTAACACTATGAGAATTTTTTAGACAGTAGAGAATATGTTTCTGAAGAGAGAGGCTTTTATTTCTGACAAAACCCGATCTGATTTAGAATGCTAATATGAAGTCTTTTATAGATTTCTTTTCTACAAGGATTACATTTTTTCCCCTAATAATAGATCTTACACATTCTTATTCTCTTTTAGTCAGAGTCTAGGTCGTCGTCATTGCTGTGGACCACCTCTTTTTGTAGTGCTTTCATCTTTTCTTGAAACTCTTCCAGTGATTTTACAACCTCTAATAATTCTTGTGCCTTTTTCTTGAAATCTGATGTTTTACGTTTCACCAGTTCCTGATCTTCTGTTAAGTCTTATAGTCCTAACCATTCTTGGACGGCAGATTTTGCTGCTCTGTTGATATCAAATTTTTGCCATAATTTAATCTCTGTTTTCTGCTGAGTATGGCCGTGCCTTCTTCTTTAATAATTTCATACCTCTATCGTAGTATCCATGAAACCCCAAAGGCTATGGCGAATTAAAGTTGATAGTCTTCGGTCACTTCCTTTAATAGTGTATGATCTTCAAAATAATTTAGTCCTTCTTTTACAGCGCCTGGAAGTATATCCTGATTTATTCTATTTTCTCGGAACCATCTAATCCACCAATTAGGAAAAATGAGCTAACAGTTCTTTGAAAAATAAATGAACCAGGTATGGGTTAGAGGCTTGTAAAACAAGACTCTGGTCCAGGCATGTTGATAGTCATAATAGTTGAAATTCCTTAGGTCTCGAGGACCTATTCCTTCTAATTGCTTAGAGGCATAAGGGTGCTGTCCCCAATCTGTTAGGGAAAGTACCTTCTGAATTTTTATCTTTGAGGAGGCTATCTGTTGAAGGTTTTGCTGATCCATAATATGGTTTAATAGTACGGATCATGTCTGAACAAGTATCTTTTCATAATAATCTCTGGTCTTTTGTTGATGATCTGGCAAATAATGGAATGCTCTTGGAAAGAGCTGATTGGTCAAATTTCTAATATCAAAAGGTTCTTTTAACTGTTCTTCTTCTATTACCAACAGGTTTTTCTGATTTTTTAACTTGAACTGAGACTCGTAAGTCTCTGGTGAGGATTGTCTGGTTCTGGTGGTAATGGTGGTTGGTGCTTTTGGTGGAGCCATACTAATAGGTCTTCCTAATGGGACAAAGTTATTAGAAAGCTTTGGAGGAGTCTGAGGTTGATTAATGAGGGCTGAATAATATTTGGTATTTCTTATGGTACTGGATGAAGGGATATCATTTATAGTTTTACTAATAGGGATACTCTGATTGTTACTCCCAGGGGAGTTTTCTCTAATAATTCTTCGATTCATCATGGTTCCTGTTTTCTAATTTTGGTCTTCTCCTGCAAAACAAACTTTTAATATAAAGTTAAAAAAATATTTAACTATTATCTCTAATAATATCTATTAATTCTCTTATTAATACAATCAAGACTCCTACTGATAGGTGTATAACTTCCTTGATAAATATCAAATCCTAAAAATCTAATTTTGGTTTGAAATAATTTCATTTTTGGAGCTGATAATACTAAACCATTTTGTTTTGCTATGTTTAACATTTTATTTAAATGAACGAAGTGTTCTGCTAAGCTTTTTGAAAATACTAATACATCGTCAATATATACTATAATGAATTTTGTATAGGGAATTAATTTCATTCATAATGTTTTGAAATTTTGATGGGGCATTTTTTAATCCAAATGGCATTATATTCCATTCGTAATGCCCAAAAGGTATAGTAAAAGCTGTTTTGTATTTATCCTTTTCATCTATTTAAACTTGCCAATAACCTGATTTCATATCAAATTTAGAAAATATTTTAACATTTGATAATCTTTTAATTAGATCTCTTTTATTTGATAAAGGGTATCTAATCTATTGTAATACTTTATTTAAAGGCTTATAATTAATTACTAATCTTGGTGCTCCTCTCTCTATTTCTGCCTGGTTTTGTACATAGAAGGCTGCACATGACCAGGGTGACTTGCTTGGTCTAATTAGGTTTTTATCTAATAGTTCAGATATTTCCTTTTTGCAATATTCTAATAGTTCTCTATTCATTTGTATAAGTCTAGCTCAAGTAGGTATATTTCGTTCATTAAACTCTTTTTCATATTGTAGTGTTACTATATGTTGTTTTCTATTCAAAAATGCATTAGGTAGGGCTGAACATACTTCTTGTTCAAATCTCTCTTCTAGTTCTTTAATTTTTTATTTTATTTTCTTTGTTTCTGATTCTTGAGTAATTCTTTGATATTTTAATTCTTGATTTAATGAATGAACATATTTTTTCTTCTGAATTATCATAATTTCTTTTATTTTTATATCTTTAATTTTATTTAAGTCTTTTTCTTTAATAGTATTTATAAATTCAAATACTATTTCTTTCCCATATATGTTAGTGATAATGCCTCTATGATCTACTGTAAAGGGGTAAATTTGTGTAAGGAATGGGCTTCCTAATATATCTTGTTGGGCTAAGTTTTTTACTAATAGAAATGAATTCTTAAAACATATTCCATTATTACAATTATGAGCATCTGAGATTTTGTATTGTATTTGTAATCTTTGATGACTAGCAGTATGTAATCGTTCTTTGGTTTTCTCAAAATATTTTGAAGGAATTATTCCTTCTTGTATACAATTTTGGTCAGCTCCTGAGTCTAATAAGGCTTTTATCTTTATTTTAAAATATTTTATTACTATGAAGGCCTTCTTTTTTTAGGATAGCCAAAGCGCTTTTGTATATTTCGAGGGGTGCAGGTGGTTTTCCTACAAGAATCCACGCATTGCGCTTGGTGGAAAGACTTCCTTGAGAAGGGGGTGAAGACGAATCATGATCATGAAAGTTGTTGTGCACCTTGCAGGGAGAGTTCTGGTGCGAAGAGCTCTTGCGTTTAATAGGAGCATATTCATCAAAGTCTTCAGCGCAAGTACAGCCCGAGTCACATATTTCTGGTGCTGTGTCCCAAATAAAGTGTCCGTTGATATGTGAGGCATAAGCATGATCTCCATCAGGAAAGAAGCAACTAATGGGGATGTTTTTGACATAGAATCTCTGTACAGGTTCAATCATGAGAGTATGAAAAACTTCTTCTCCAGAGGAGGAGGAAGCAGCCGGGAAGATTGTCTTGACCTGTCCTTCTTTGTTTATGATGAACTTTGGATCCGGGATCTGAACTGGTTTGGCTGGAGCAAACAGTTGTTCGTAATTTGTTATCCAAGATAGTGGAATCAGTTTTCAAGATCATCTTTTTTGAGCTGCCGAGGAGTCTGTACGATTGTTGGCGTCATTTATTCATCAGCATATATGAAAACTAGATCGGAAGAAATGTCAGGCAGACTTAAATTGATTGCATGATCCTGAAGGCGATACACAATCTGATGATGTATCGTAGCCGAGATGGCTTGAGAGATCTGGGGTGCACCTGAGAGTTGGACCTGTAACTTCAAGCAAGTCGGTAGGTGCTTATCCAAAAGGGATATATTGAAGTTGGGAAAGAGTGTAAGGACTACACTTCCGGCATTCAGAGTTGTTAAAATAGTGCCAATCACAGCATCCTGGTATTGCATATATCGACTATCTAATAAAGAAAGTCTTACTGTAACTGGAAGTCCTTTTCTTCCATGGTAAGAAAGGATAAGGCGGATGGCACCTAGATGGATGTGCGTATACCCTTGTTTAAGCCATTGGGATATGAACTCCGAAGGAAGTTCAAGAGTGACATATTGTTCTGTGGTGGTAGAGGTTAAAGAACACTGAGACAGTCTGGAGGACTGGATGCATTCTTTAACAGGAGGGCGTCGGGTGGAGATTAGGAAGCGGATAGATTTGGTAAAAGATCCTTTTTTAAAAACAGCATATGGGTTGACGATGGGTAAAGAGGATTCATTAACCATGGCTTCGTCCGGAATGTGTGTGATTTCAACCAGATGGTCGATTTTGTGAGTGAGTGATTTTTTTGAGTTTTCAGGGATATTGATAGACGAAAGTATAGAAGACGGTACTTGAGAAAGTTTTGCCATGGTAGTAAGGATTCACTTTGTCTTCGTCATCAAGTATTATCTGTCGTCTGATCTAGGGTTTCCTATCTACTTGAATGAGTACTGAACTCATTAATATGAGAATAGCAAGTACGTGGCGTTGTCCATCCCTAGGTTGTATACTCACTGAGTTCTGGGTAAGCCAATATACTTTGCAGTACGTGGCTTCCACTCAGGTAGTTGTATACCATCATCACAATATACTTTTCGGTACTGAGCCTTAGCCCCAGGGTTTCCAGCCAATATACTTTTTGTCTTCGTCATCAAGTATTATCTGTCGTCTGATCTAGGGTTTCCTATCTACTTGAATGAGTACTGAACTCATTAATATGAAAATAGCAAGTACGTGGCGTTGTCCATCCCTAGGCTGTATACTCACTGAGTTCTGGGTAAGCCAATATACTTTGCAGTACGTGGCTTCCACTCAGGTGGTTGTATACCATCAGCACGATATACCTTTCGGTACTGAGCCTTAGCTCCAGGGTTTCCAGCGATGGAAATGGTGTTTCTTCGTTGTGGCACATTGACAACTGGAGTCTTTACATTTGATTTTGAGATGTGACTGTCGGCAGATTTTTGAGATCTTGGCTTCAGACTTTTCGAAGTCTTGGAACAGCTTTTGTTGATCACATAATTACATACGGACTTCAAGGGCTAGCTGATATAATTGTCCTAACGTACACATGGTAACGTTAGATCTTGACTGCTGGAGAGACTCAGTGAAAGAAAGAGTTAGAAAACCATGAGAGAAAGTTGTTTCGTTGGATTAAAACTAGAGTGAGTCTCTCTTATTCAGCATGTTTCTGGGTGATCTTCTTTGGTGTCTTCTAATTTAATTACTCTATATTTTAATTCTTCATTTTCTTCTTTTAAAACTCTATTTTCTTGCTTTACTATCCTTATTTCTTGAGCTAAATCTTCTACTGATAAGGTTTCTTTTAATTTTTCTTTTCTATATATAATTTCATTTAAGTTATAATATTTTGTTTTTTGAAATTGATTTTGTTCATTTCCTCCGATTAACTTATTTCTGAAGTCCAAAAGTTATTTCTTTTGTTCTTCAGGATTTTCTATCTTTGTAATTAGATCTATAATTAATTCTTTTTCTGAAGTTATCATGTTTATTTGATAACAAGAACAAGGTCCAATATATTCACATACATCAAATTTTATATTTATACTATCATTTGATTCTAACGCTTGGTTTTGGTCACTATCATTTGATGAGTTTAGCATCTCTAAGAGTTCTTCTTTTTCTTTACTGTCTATGTCTAATTCATTTATTCTTTTAAGTAGTGGGCAATCTTTTTTCTAGTGCCTTGGCTTATTACAATTGTAACAGACGGGCTCTTTTCTTTCAAACCTTCTCTTTTTAAACTTTGGTAAGTTTCTTCTTTTTTTAAAGTCTGACTGACTATTTTGTCTATTACTATAGGGGTTCTTTTTATAGCCTTTAAAGCATTTTAGTCTTTTTTTATAGTGATGTGATGAGACTATTATTTTTTCGTTTCCATACTGTTCACAGAATGATCCTAATTCTTTCCTGTTATGAATCCTATCTTCCTTTAATTTGGCTTTTAACTTATAATCATTACACAGAGCTAATCCTTCTTCATTGATTTCAGCTATTATATCACCATAAGTTATTTTCTCATATGGAATTAATCCTCCACATTTTTGTTTAATCCTATTTCTTACTTTTTCTGCAAATAACCTAGGTAGTCCAGCAATGAACCTCTCTTTCCAAAATTGTTGTTGACAATCTTCTCTATTCATTACCTTAGTTAAAAACATATCTTTATACCATCTGAAATCTTGTAGTTTAGGGCAGGTTAAATTTGATAATAATTCTGAGGCTTTATCTTTAAATTGCTGGGGATTTCCTATAAAATATTTTAATATAGAATATATTAAACTAGCAAAACTATCTTCCTGGGTAACTGCTTGTCCTTCTATGGTTTCTATTTTTATGGAGGTTAGGATAGTGGTTCGCTTGAGTGGGGTTAAATAATTATCCCACCATCTGTTTAATTGTCCTGTGAACCCTGATATTAAGGCTTGAATTACATTAGACTCTGAATTGCCATGAGTTTTATAGGCTGAGGCTGCCATGCACATTTCATTCAACATGTTTAATATTCTATGGTCTGATTTAGCATCTACATTCCATTCATACAGACTTTTCCCGTCATAGCATACTTGACTTCTGAAGGGATAATACCTGGCTCAAAGAGAAGAAGACAAAAAGAGAAGACATCAGCAAAGGGCTCGAAGATTAAGAAAAATCATTAATGAGAAAAGAAAAAAAATGGGAGAACTGTGATGCAGAATTCTCCTCCTGGGAATGGAATTATCACTTTGAAAAAACCATTAGTGTTTTAATAGTTTGAACTTTCTATGAGAAATGTCATGTCATGTGTGTTCACCAGGTCTTACTATAAGAATTATAAGCATTTATGAGAATTGTCATGGTCGTGTTCATCAGGTCTTATTATGAGAATTATAAACATTTATGAGAATTATTATGGTTGTAACACATCAGGTCTTATTATGAGCTTAATAAAACAAGAAGTCAATTTTATTACAAACATTAGTTTGTTTTGTTTTGTGCAGATATGAACAAGCGGATTATTAGAGAAGGATCTCCAGGGATTACTAGTACCTCTACTAGTAAAAAATCATTAGAGAAGAACAAAGAGATTCAACAATCTCAGCCTTACCTTATCAACTATTATTCTGCATTAATTACCCAGCCTATTACTCAACCTCCCACTCCAAGCAAAGCCAGTACCATGCGAACTTTAGGTAAACCATTAGCACCAAAGAAGTCTAATACTATCCATATATTGCCCATCAACTCTCCAACAACTATTGCAACCAGACCATATCCCAAATCATCAGAAACCTATGAAGTATATTACAAAGAGAAATCCATCAAAGAAGTAGCAGTATTAGAAGAACATCAGGAAAAGAAAGCATCTGATCTCCACTTGTTGATAACAGATATCTTTCCCAGAAGCTTTTATTACTTGACAGAAAACTTTATGAAAACCAGAAACTTTTATGAAAAAATATTAAGTCAAACTAGATCTGTGGTCATCGATCATACCATGGACGCAAATCAGCAGATTGCGTACTCAAAAATAAAGATTCAAAAGGTATTATCTTTCGAAGATTGGAATCAGCATCCTTTTGCAGCCAAAGAACTACAGGGCATGGGAATCAGAGAACTTAAAAACTTCAACTATTATGACTATCAGATGGCGTGGTACCGAGTTCTTTATTACAAACCGGTAGTTCATACTTGGTTCATATTCTTTTCAAAGAAATGTCAACTAGTGTTTCCCAAATGGTGGTGCCAGTGGTATGAAGAAATTAGGCTATTAGAAGATATACTACCTGATCCTGTCAAAAAGGGTCTAGAGTATTTTGTTAAACATACATCAATCGAAGAAGTAACGAAGAATTATCTCTTAAAGTTTGCTATCGCTATGGGAATATCATGGATTCTTCGTTGGGAATTAGCTATTATGAAAGAAGAAGATGAAACCCTGCTAATAAGGAAGCATAAGGTAAAATGGTGGCCAAAGTTTGACAATAGTCGAGCCTGTGTAAAGGCAGTAGAAGATTGGTTGGGATTACAAACACTTGCAGAAGAGGCCCCAGTAGACAAGGCGTCTCCATCTTACAGCACACCTCCCACTTTCAAAGAACGTGCTCAAGAATTATTAGCCAGTGTCTCATCATTTGAAGAATTTCAGGAAAAGTTAGGCGCACTAAAGAATACTCATCTCGATGAAGATCCAGCCTTTGATTATCCTTAAAAGAATGGCCGACATTAAAATTATTTTTCTTATAAGGGTATCTATTATTGTACTATTAGAACAATTATTAAGGGTATTACTGGAATAAGGATATTAGAGTGTTCCTATATAAGACTTTCAGATACCAGTTGTAAGGGAACAAAAAATCTTGAATGAAAAACCTTGGTGTTTGAATCATGAGCCTATGTCATTTACCATATCATCTTTTTATTAGACTTCCTATTATTAGCCTTATTAGTATTATTAGTTTATCCTTTATTGTTTTTTCGGTCTACCTTAGCCCGACCAATTAATTATTTCTGAAATATTCCTAGACAGTCCCCTGTTTGCACGTATTTGCTTCCTTATTAGCAGGGCTTCATCTTCTTCTTTCATAATAGCTAATTCCCAACGAAGAATCCATGACATTCCCATAGCGATAGCAAATTGTAAGAGATAATTCTTCGTTACTTCTTCGATTGATGTATGTTTAACAAAATACTCTAGACCCTTTCTGACTGGATCAGGGAGTATATCTTCTAATAGCCCAATTTCTTCATACCACTGGCACCACCATTTGGGAAACACTAGTTGACAATTCTTTGAAAAGAATATGAACCAAGTATAAACTACCGATTTGTAATAAAGAACTCGGTACCAGGCCATCTGATAGTCATAATAGTTGAAGTTTTTAAGTTCTCTGATTGCCATGCCCTGTAGTTATTTGGCTGCAAAAGAAGGCTGATTCCAATCTTCGAAAGATAATACCTTTTGAATCTTTATTTTTGAGTACGCAATCTGCTGAGGGTTTTTTGCATCCATGGTATGATCGATGACCACAAATCCAGTTTGACTTAATATTTTCTCATAAAAGTTTCTGGTTTTCATAAGGTTTTCTGTCAAGTAATAAAAGCCTCTGGGAAAGATAACTGTTATCAACAAGTGGAGATCAGATGCTTTCTTTTCCTGATGTTCTTCTAATTCTGCTACTTCTTTGATGGATTTCTCTTTGTAATATACTTCATAGGTTTCTGATGATTTGGGATATGGTCTGGTTGCAATAGTTGTTGGAGAGTTGATGGGCAATATCTGGATAGTATTAGACTTCTTTGGTGCTAATGATTTACCTAAAGTTCGCATGGTACTGGCTTTGCTTGGAGTGGGAGGTTGAGCAATAGGCTGGGTAATTAATGAAGAATAATAGTTGATAGGGTAAGGTTGAGATGGTTGAATCTCTTTGTTCTTCTCTAATGATTTTTTACTAGTAGAGGTACAAGTAATCCCTGGAGATCCTTCTCTAATAATCCGCTTGCTCATATCTGCACAAAACAAAACAAACTAATGTTTGTAATAAAATTGACTTCTTGTTTTATTAGGCTCATAACAAGACCTCATGTACACAACCATAACAATTCTCATAGATGTTTTTAATTCTCATAATAAGACCTGGTGAACACGACCATGACAATTCTCATAGATGCTTATAATTCTTATAGTAAGACCTAGTGAACACATATGACATGACATTTCTCATAGAAAGTTCAAACTGTTAAAACACTAATGGTTTTTTCAAAGTGATAATTCCATTCCCAGGAGGAGAATTCTGCATCACAGTTCTCCCCTTTTTTTCTTTTCTGATTAATGATTTTTCTTAATCTTCGAGCCCTTTGCTGATGTCTCCTCCTTTTGTCTTCTTCTCTTTGAACCAGGTATTTTACACTGACCATGTCAAAGTGATAAGTAATAATATTCAGTTTTCCTTCAACAATTTTTCCTTGTACTATCTTTTTTCCATATCTCTAAGGTTTTTGGAGAGGCCTAATTGGAATATCATAACCTTCTACTTCTCTCCTCATTTTGCTCCTGCAATTTGGTTAATCCCGAGAATAATAATCATTATCATAAAATTCATCGTTAACCATCCAAGTTCCAAATATATCACAAATTAGAAATAAATATAAATGTAATTCTCCATCATTCATAAATATCTAATTATATAATTCTATTTCATTAATTAGTATATTTTCACTCATTATTTCTGATGATATCGGTTAATTCTCGTATCAAAACACCTGCAAATCTTTCTTTTATTTCGTACTCATTACAATTGCAAGCTTCTGCTCCTATAATTTTATGCATTAGTATGTGACTTTGAAGTTCGGCATGTGAGGACCCGTTCCAGGTAATCGGGAGCCTCACCGCTGTGCAGCTCTGATTGTCCCAACTGGTGGACCAAGCGGAACTAAACAAGGCTTAATTTTGTTTTGCTAATCATAGAAATACATAACTTTTAACTTATTTGTTTCAAAACATGGCACGCATCAAATAATACTCAGCATAACTTACAAACAACGGAGTAACCAACACATGCAGCGAAAATATCAGATCACATACAACGGGCCTTACGGCCTCAAACTTGCAACACCGTGAGTCCACACTCATAGATTCCCAGAAATTCAAAACAACACCACTTCTTATATATCCAAACATCAGAGTATGCAAGCATGAGTTGTACACATATGCACCAGCAAAATACACAAGTATGTAAATATACAAGAAGATGTGAAGGATGTTGAGTCCAAAAACGTGCATGTACATTTTTCCTGCCCTACGACCAATACCGGGATAGTAACCTCGAAGTTGAACAGCTAACTCTCACAACTTAGTCCTGAAACAAACAATAGAGAGGGGGAGTGAGATCAAGGACCTCAGTGGAAGTTACCGCGTCGTAAGCATAAACGGTGGAATGGAGACAAAACCAAAGCATAGTATCAAACATTTATTCAAACCAGTACAATCCATACCCTTCAATGTAGCCATCATAATTGCACACACCAAAATGCATAAGGAAGTAAAACAGCTTTGATACTTGGCTACTATGCCCAAAACATAACGGAGTGGACACAAACCATTTTCATGTAACCCCCGCTAAAGGGTTACATAAAAGCCTAATGATGGTTTTCAGTGTAGCATATACATATATATAAACAAAACCCCACCATCAGCATTGTCCAAAATTGAATGGAGAAACACAAGCGATCACATTCAATTTTGTGCACACGCATATAACGTCATACTATATATACGAAGCAATTGCACGGCCTTTTCATTCATAGTGCACACAGCATTAACTGTCCTCTCTATAAGGAGTCCATATACTTACCTAACTGGATCCAGCATTAACTGTCAATTCCAGAACACAATGCATAAACACATAGCATAATTCATCAAGTATGAGTTATTAAATCTAAAAATTCATCAAATATTCCTTGCATGCATTTAAACATTGCCATCTTATAAATCAGGTGCCAAACATCTCAAAATAATATTCGAAGTATTCAGCCACAATAGCAAAAATGTCTAAGAAGATGAAAAATCATATCGTATGGAAGGCTGCAAAACACGTATGAAATTTCGTGTAAACCAAACAAATCAGCATGCTTCGGCTTTTGAACATCCGGCTGATACATTCAAAAATGGCAAGTAATTGATGATTCAAACAACACATATTTAACACAATTCAAGTCATGCCTCCATTCAAACCAAAACATTTGATCATATTTTAATTTTGAAACAAAACGTTACGCGTATGCAAATGAAACATAAACTCCCACCTCTTGTTGCGTCAATGGTTCTCCAACAAGATCCTTGCCTCTACTAATCGATCCGGTACCACCTAAACAAGAACAAACCATACAGCCATACTAAGCATAACCAATGCAGGAATCAAAATGGAAAAGAATTGAAAGCAATCCTATGGACCCTCTCATGCTGCACACACATCTACATTCCCCTATCCAATCTAAACCGTCAAATCATATCCAATCTAAACAACCAACTCATATCCAATCTAAAAAACCAAATCACAGTACTTCAGATACCCTCATTACCAGCTCAACATCACTTCCGCACATAATCAACACGCTTCCTATCAATACTGACCACAACCACTCAACTAACATGAATAACCACACCAACATGATCAAGAACATGAAGAAACAACCCCCTGATACTGTTCATCCGAGATTCATACAAGAATCAGAGGTTGTTTCCATGCATTTCTATACATCAAAAACACTCAATCACATCACTAGCAACCTGAATAAACCAACCAATCCAAAAGAAAACCAACGATTAAGCACTTACCAACAACTCTAGAATTTTCGTCCAGAATGAAGAACACCTCAAAATCAGGCCTTAGACACCAATCTAACAGTGGAAAAGTGTAGAAAATTGATGGGAAAATGTTTTGGGACAATCCCCCACAAGTTTTTGGGGTCAAATTGAGCAAAGTGTGGATTTTGGTAGGTTGGAAGGGTGAAGGAAGGAGAAAAACGAGTTAGGTCTGGAATGTGCTGGTCACTTCTGGAAGAGAAGTGTTTAAAGGATGAAGTGTGGGCTTAAGCTGATGGGTTTCAGGCCCAAGGACTGATGGACTTCAGGCCCAAAAGTTCAACAATGCTGGACCATGCCATCGACGGCCCGTTTCATCACAAGTGAGCCCAATTGACATTGAAATGTCCACCAAATGGCCCAAAAACTTCTGTGAGTATGTAAAGCTATAACATAAGGATTGGGCCCGAAAAAATAAAATCGGAAACAGCCCAACACAAAAAATTTCGGCCCAAACGGCCCGCGGTCGCTTAAAACGGACCGAAATCAACCTGTTTTGTTTTCCACTGACTCAACCTCGATCGTCTAACCTATCTCACTCACAATCATACTTAAACACTCTTAGATTTACTATGGGTTACTTAAAGGTGTCCTATGGCCGTGTTCACAAACCAACAACGTACCATCGGCGCGCTGCTGCTGGCACTAACGCTACCATTGTCGCTGCCACTAACTGGCACTACAATAGACGGGATCTCACATCCTCCCCTCATTATAGAAATTTCGTCCACGAAATTTACTTACCAAGGTCGTCGAATAACTGTGGATACTGCCGCCTCATCATCTGCTCGGTTTCTCATGTTCGTTCCTCCATGACATCGCTACGCCACAACACGGATACCATTGGCACTGTGCGATTCCGTAATTGTTTTACCGCTCTGTCCACAATTGTAACAGGCTGCATCTTGTATGAAAAGTCGTTGGCAATTTCGATTGGTGGTGATGTCAACACATGGGACGGATCTGGCATGTACTTCCGTAGCATAGATACAAGGAAGACATTGTGGATCTTCTCCAACTCTGGTGGCAAATCCAACCGGTATGCCACTTGTCCAACTCTGGCTGTAATGCTGTAAGGGCCAATGAACCTTGGTGCCAACTTGCCTCGCTGTTGAAACCGAAGAATTTCTTTCCACGGTACCACTTTCAAAAAGACTTTGTCTCCAACAGCAAATTCTAAGTTTCGCCGGCGATTATCAGCATAATTTTTCTGTCTATCTTGCGCTGTTTTCAGCCTTTTTCGAATCAGTAACAACAACTCTGTCGCTTGTTCAACTAATTCGGGACTATCCAGTTTTCGTTCTCCAACCTCGTTCCAACACAAAGGCGTCCGACATCGTCGTCCATACAATGCCTCGTATGGTGCCATGCCAATAGACACTTGAAAACTGTTATTATAGGCGAACTCAGCTAACGGTAGGCATCGATCCCATGCCCTCTGCCTATCCAACACACATGCTCAAAGCATGTCTTCCAAGGTCTGAATCGTTCTCTCAGACTGCCCATCTATCTATGGGTGGAATGCGGTGCTGAAATTTAGTCGTGTGTCTAAAGCACTATGAAGTTTCCCCCAAAATCTGGATGTGAATATCGGATCCCTATCCGACACAATCGACACTGGCACGCCATGAAGTCTGACAATCTCGTCAAGATACTTTACTGCCAACTTCTCTGGTGTATCTGTCACCTTAATGGGGAGGAAGTGTGCAGACTTGGTCAGTCTGTCCACTATCACCCATATCGCATCATAACCTCGTTGTGATCTCGGCAACCTGTTACGAAATCCATAGTCACAAGTTCCCATTTCCACTCCAGAATGGCTAATGACTGTAGTAATCCCGCAAGTGTCTGATGTTCCGCCTTGATTTGCTGACGCATTAGGCACTTTGCTACAAATTCAGCAATATGCCTCTTCATTCTAGCCCACCAATATTGTTCTCGCAAGTCCCTGTACATCTTGGTGCTGCCCGGATGAATGGCAAACGTCGAACTATGTGCCTCCATCAAAATCAATTGTCTTAGCTCTTCATCATGAGGGATACACACTCGTCCTCGAAATGTCAGGATACCATCCTCTCTCACACGATACTCACTTATTGTACTAGTACCACTGTCTACTTCCTCCAACTGTTGCTTTATTTAACTCAACACTGGATCTTCATGTTGCTTGGTCTGAATCTTGTCTAGTAAAGTTGGCCTCCCAATCAGCTGTGCTATTAACGCTCCAGAGTCATCACTATCAAGTCGCACTCTAGATGTTCTCAGACACATCAACATAGGCATGTACTCGGTGCAAACATAGGCTAAGGAAGATGATGTCTTTATACTTAATGCATCAGCGACGACATTCGCCTTGCCCGGATGGTAGTCAATCACTAAGTCATAATCTTTGATCAATTCCAACCACCTCCGTTGTCTCAAGTTCAAATCCTTCTGAGTGAGAAGGTATTTGAGGCTCTTATGATCGGTGAACACCTTGCACGTTTCACCATATAGGTAATGCCGCCAAATCTTGAGTGCAAATACCACCACAGCCAACTCAAGATCATGAGTCGGGTAATTGCTCTCATGCGGTCTCAACTGTCTCGATGCGTAGGCCACTACCTTACCATCTTGCATCAGCACACAACTCAATCCCATCTTCGATGCATCGCTATACACAATGTACCCCTTGTCGTTGACCGGCAAGGTAAAAACCGGTGCCGATACAAGTCTGGCCTTCATTTCCTGAAAACTCTTCTCACATGCCTCTGACCATACAAACTGAACTCCCTTGCGTGTTAGACGCGTCAAGGGACCTGCCAAGACGGAGAAGTTTTCCACAAACCTCCGATAGTAACCGGCCAAACCAAGAAAACTTCGGATTTCCGTGATACTACGAGGAGGTTCCCATGACACAATGACTTCTATCTTCTTGGGGTCAACAAGTATACCTTCTGCTGATACCACATGTCCCAAGAAACCTTTTTCCTTCAGCCAAAATTCACACTTAGTGAATTTGGCATACAACTGCTGCGCTCTACGTCTGTCCAACATAGCCCGCAAATATACCAAGTGCTCCTCCTCTGAATTTGAATAGATCAAGATGTCATCAATAAATACAATGACAAACTGATCTATGTATTCACGAAAGACTCTATTTATCAAATCCATAAACATGGTTGGCGCATTAGTCACTCCAAACGGCATCACCAGAATTCGTAATGCCCATACCGTGACCAGAAAGCTGTCTTTGGCACATCAATCTTACGAACCCTCAGTTGATGATAACCTGATCTCAAATCAATTTTAGAAAATACCATGGCTCCTTGCAGTTGATCAAACAGGTCGTCAATGCGTGGCAATGGGTACCAGTTCTTCACTGTAACCTGATTCAGCTGCCTGTAATCGATACACAGTCTCAACGTGCCATCTTTCTTCTTGACAAACAAAACTGGTGCTCCCCAAGGTGAAACACTAGGTCTGATAAATCCTCGATCCACTAAGTCCTCCAGTTGAGTCTTTAACTCTTTCAACTCAGCTGGTCCCATCCGATATGGTGTAATGGAGATAGGAGCTGTCCCTGGCAACAACTCAATCTCAAATTCAATCTCCCTCTCTGGTGGTAACCCTGCCAATTCTTCCGGAAACACATCGGGAAAGTCTTGTACTACTGGTATCCTGCACAGCTCCGGCGACTCAATCGTCAAATCTATGATATGTGCTAAGAAAACTGAATAACCCTTACGGATCATACGTCCAGCATCCAGCCAAGAAATGACACAAGAAGGAACGACTCACCGATCACCTTCGAAACAGAATTCTAACCCATTTGCCAAACGGAACTGCACCTTCTTTGTGAAGCAGTCCTTCCTTGCTCGGTACTTAGCCAAACTGTCCATTCTTAAAAGAACATCTATTTCCTTTATATTCATAGGAATCAGATCAAACTCAATTTCTGCGGAACCCATTCGTAACAAACAGCCCAAATACACACTCTCGCAGACCAACCGTTCACCTAACGGAGTTAAAACTTCTATGGGTGGCTCTAGGGGTGACAACTCCCTATCCGCGCTCACAGCTACCATAGGACCAATAAAGGATCTATTCGCTCCAGGGTCCAGTAATACTTTAGCACGTATGGAAAAGACAATGAGTGTACCTGTCACAACATCTGGATTGGCGCTCGCCTCTACATCCGCCAAAGTAAACAGGCGTGTCTGAGGTCGTTGTGATTGTTGTTGTGAAGACTGACCTGCAGCCTGGCTACTAGATGGTCGTCCCACCTGTACTCTACTCAGTGGTCTCGTTGATCCTTGTGAGCCCGTCTGACTCAAACCAGCCCTCTGAGCCGTTGACATTGTTGAGGCTTTCGACTGCTGTGTCATCGATCTCGCTGTGCCGTCCCGAGGACAATCTCTCGCGAAGTGCCTGGGCTGACCACATGTGTAACAGCGGTTGGGATACGATCACGGATACCCAGACGGTCTGCTAAAGCTTGATGTCGAGTGGGCCGGTTGCATTCTAGTCACAAAGGATGATGTTCCTTGTGATCTAGTCGGGGCTGTAGCATATGGAGTGTATCTCTTACTTTCTGGTCTTCGATCGAACCAGCTGCCAAACCTTATGGGGCTCTTTCCCTTACCAAAGTCCCTCGACCCACTTTGTCCACTTTGTCCCCGTGCTATTTCCTTAGATTTCACGGCCTCTACGACCAATTTCTCGAAGTCTGTGCTAGTATTTGGCCCCACGATGGTGCAGATGTTCTGATTCAGCCCATGCTCAAACCGACTCGCCAAAATAAGCATGTCTTGTTCAATTTCTGGCATAGAATGAACAAGTTCCCGGAACTCTGTTTCATACTCCGCCACGGTCTTGTTCCCTTGTCGAAGCATATAAAATTCAAACCGCTTATTGTTCTGAAAATGAGGAGGAAAATACCGCAAATCAAACTCCCTTTCGAACTCTTCCCACGTGGGCTGGCCGCCATAACGGTTTCTGATAGTACCCCACCAGGTAGCTGCATCACGTTCCAGTAAACGGGTAGCCAATATGACTCGGTCCTCAACTGAAATCCTCAGATCCTGAGCTGTCAATACTATTTTTTCTTTCCACAGCTTCGCCACTAATGCATCACTCGAGCCATAGAAACTTTGGCAGCCCAAGTGCCTTGCCTCCTTCAATAGCTTGGACACTTGTATTGGTAATCTACCGCCTTGTACATCAGCTTGCCTTACCTCTGGCTGCACTTCCAGTTCAGGCTGTACCGGTACTTACACTTGTGATTGCTGAGTAGCTGCAGTTTGCATCTGTTGCATTGTTTGCTGCATCTGACCCAGAGTTGTCTGTAACGCTGTCAACATCTGAATCAAAACCGGGTCTTGAGCCATAGGTGCTGCCTGTCCTATCTGTGCTGTCTGTTCTGTTTGTGCCTCTTTCGTTGGTCCACGGGCATCAGACCTTTCCTCAACATCTTCTGCCTGTACTCGGCGTGGTCTCCCCACCTTCTTTCTAGGTACCATCTAAAACCACAGAGCACGGAGCCATAGGTATAAGCCTAAGAAAAACAACAACAAAACAACTAGACACACTCTATGCTGGACAATGCAAGTGCCGTGAGTGTGATGCACTTGTCAAAATATCAGTTTGCACTCAATGCACACAAAACAACCATGCTCCGCTACCAACCTTGTGAGGACCCGTTCCCGGTAATCGGGAGCCCCACCGCCGTGCAGCTCTGATTGTCACAACTGGTGGACCAAGCGGAACTACACAAGGCTTAATTTTGTTTTGCTAATCGTAGAAATACACAACATTTAACTTATTTCTTTCAAAATATGGAATGCATCAAATAATACTCAGCATAACTTACAAACAATGGAGTAACCAACACATGCAGCGAAAATATCAGATCACATACAACGGGCCTTACGGCCTCAAACATGCAACACCGTGAGTCCACACTCAAAGATTCCCAGAAATTCAAAACAACACCACTTCTTATATATCCAAACATCAGAGTATGCAAGCATGAGTTGTACACATATGCACCAGCAAAATACAAAAGTATGTAAATATACAAGAAGATGTGAAGGATGCTGAGTCCAAAAACGTGCATGTGCATTTGTCCTGCCCTACGACCAATACCGGGATAATAACCTCGAAGTTGAACAGCTAACTCTCACAACTTAGTCCTGAAACAAAACAATAGAGAGGAGGAGTGAGATCAAGGACCTCAGTGGAAGTTACCGCGTCATAAGCATAAACGGTGGAATGGAGACAAAACCAAAGCATAGTATCAAACATTTATTCAAACCAGTACAATCCATACCCTTCAATGTAGCTATCATAAGTGCACACACCAAAATGCATAAGGAAGTAAAAACAGCTTTGATACTTGGCTATTATGGCCAAAACATAACGGGGTGGACACAAACCACTTTCATGTAACCCCCGCTAAAGGGTTACATAAAAGCCTATTGATGGTTTTCAGTGTAGCATATACATATATATAAACAAAACCCCACCATCAGCATTGTCCAAAATTGAATGGAGAAACACAAGCGATCACATTCAATTTTGTGCACACGCATATAACGTCATACTATATATACGAAGCAATTGCACGGCTTTTTCATTCATAGTGCACACAGCACTCCCCTTCATTCATAGTGCACACAGCACTCAAGATACATAAATATATCCAACCATACCTTTCCAAGGTAAGCAACTGTCCTCTCTATAAGGACTCCATATACTTACCTAACTGGATCCAGCATTAACCGTCAATTCCAGAACACAATGCATAAACACATAGCATAATTCATCAAGTATGAGTTATTAAATCTAAAAATTCATCAAATATTCCTTGCATGCATTTAAACATTGCCATCTTATAAATCAGGTGCCAAACATCTCAAAATAATATTTGAAGTATTCAGCCACAATAGCAAAAATGTCTAAGAAGATGAAAAATCATATCCTATGGAAGGCTGCAAAACACGTATGAAATTTCGTGTAAACCAAACAAATCAGCATGCTTCGGCTTTTGAACATCCGGCTGATACATTCAAACATAGCAAGTAATTGATGATTCAAACAACACATATTTAACACAATTCAAGTTATGCCTCCATTCAAACCAAAACATTTGATCATATTTTAATTTTGAAACAAAACGTTACGCGTATGCAAATGAAACATAAACTCCCACCTCTCGTTGCGTCGATGGTTCTCCAACAAGATCCTTGCCTCTACTAATCGATCCGGTACCACCTAAACAAGCACAAACCATACAGCCATACTAAGCATAACCAATCCAGGAATCAAAATGGAAAAGAATTGAAAGCAATCCTATGGACCCTCTCACGCTGCACACACATCTACATTCCCCTATCCAATCTAAACCGTCAAATCATATCCAATCTAAACAACCAACTCATATCCAATCTAAAAAACCAAATCACAGTACTTCAGATACCCTCATTACCAGCCCAACATCACTTCCGCACATAATCAACACGCTTCCTATCAATACTGACCACAACCACTCAACTAACATGAATAACCACACCAACATGATCAAGAACATGAAGAAACAACCCCCTGATACTGTTCATCCGAGATTCATACAAGAATCAGAGGTTGTTTCCATGCATTTCTATACATCAAAAATACTCAATTACATCACTAGCAACCTGAATAAACCAACCAATCCAAAAGAAAACCAACGATTAAGCACTTACCAACAACTCTGGAATTTTCGTCCAGAATGAAGAACACCTCAAAATCAGGCCTTAGACACCAATCTAACAGTGGAAAAATGTAGAAAATTGATGGGGAAATGTTTTGGGACAATCCCCCACAAGTTTTTGGGGTCAAATTGAGCAAAGTGTGGATTTTGGTAGGTTGGAAGGGTGAAGGAAGGAGAAAAACGAGTTAGGTCTGGAATGTGCTGGTCACTTCTGGAAGAGAAGTGTTTAAAGGATGAAGTGTGGGCTTAAGCTGATGGGTTTCAGGCTCAAGGGCTGATGGACTTCAGGCCCAAAAGTTTAACAAGGCTGGACCATGCCATCGACGGCCCGTTTCATCACAAATGAGCCCAATTGACATTGAAATGTCCACCAAATGGCCCAAAAACTTCTGTGAGTATGTAAAGCTATAACGTAAGGATTGGGCCCGAAAAAACAAAATCGGAAACAGCCCAACACATAAAATTTCGGCCCAAACGGCCCGCCGTCGCTTAAAACAGACCGAAATCAACCTGGTTTGTTTTCCACTGACTCAACCTCGATCGTCTAACCTATCTCACTCACAATCATACTTAAACACTCTTAGATTTACTATAGGTTACTTAAAGGTTTCCTATGGCCGTGTTCACAAACCAACAACGTATCATCGGCGCGCTGCCGCTGGCACTAACGCTACCATTGTCGCTGCCACTGACCGGCACTACAATAGACGGGATCTCACACGGCTTCTATTCCTCTTCTTATTTCTTGTATTAATTCTCTAACAACTTTTAAATTAGACAGGTCTAGCATTAAAAAATTTTCAACAAATTTTTTAATTATAGTAGTCATATTTACCTTCTGAGGAGTGCTTTTAAAACTTCTCTGCCAGAAATTCCCTGGATAGAAAATCGGGAAGATTATTATTTTCTCTTTTTTTATATTCTATATCGAAATCAAAATTTGACAATAATGCTTGCCACCTGGCAAAGATTTGTTTTGATACTAGATTTTGAACATCCTTTTCTAATATATACTTAACTGATTTACAGTCAACTCTTAGCAAGAATTTTTTATTAAATATATCATCTTGAAATGCACTTATACACAAGACTATTGATAATACTTCTTTTTTAATGGTTGAATAGTTTGCTTGTGTAGGGTTCCATATTCCAGAATAATATCTAATTAATTGTTCTTGTTGATTTTTCTTCTTTTTTAGGATTCCTCCATACCCTTTATATGAAGCATCTGTTTCTATTATTATTTTTGCATTTTCTTCTGGGATTCCTAAACAAGGTAGATTTTTTATTTTTTCTTTAATTTCTTTTACTAATTGAGTCAATTCAGGGGTCCAAGGAATAGATTCTTTCCTTAATCTCTTGTACAATGGCAAACAGATTTCTCTAATTTTAGGTAAAAAGTCTGCTACATAATTTAAACATCCTAAGAATTGCTGAAGTTGTTTTTTATCTTTTAACTCATTTGGAAATTTACTTGCAAATTCTAAACTTCTGTTTATAGGAGTATAACTTCCTTGATTTATTTCGAAACCTAAAAATCTAACCTTAGTTTGAAATAGTTTCATTTTAGATGCTGATAGTACGGTAAAATCGGTAATGTCCAAATGGCACGGTAAAATCGGTTTTATATTTGTCTGCTTCATCTATCTGAATTTGCCAGTATCCTGATTTCATGTCAAACTTCGAAAAGACTGTTGATCCTGTTAATCTTTTAATTAGGTCTCTTTTATTTGGAAGAGGATATCTAATCTATTGTAATGTTTTATTCAAAGGTTTATAATTGATAACTAACCTGGGTGCTCCTCTTTCTATTTCAGCATGGTTTTGTACGTAAAAAACGGCACATGACCAGGGGGACTTACTTGGACGTATTAAGTTTTTATCTAATAAATCTTGTATTTTCTTTTTACAGTATTCTAATAATTCTCTACTCATTTGTATGGGTCTTGCTTTAGTCGGAATATGCCTTTCATTGAAATCTGGTTCATAAGGTAATTTAATCTTATGTTGTTTTCTATTCTAGAAAGCATTGGGTATTGTTAAACATACTTCTTTCTCAAATATTTCTTGTAATTCTTTCATCTTTTGTTTTAGTTTCTCGGTTTCTAATTCTTGTTCTATTATTTTATAATTTATCTCCTGTGTTAAAGAATGAAAATGTTTAGTTTTTTGTATTACTAATATTTGGGCTTATTCCAAATGCTTTTACCTCATTTAAGTCTTTTTCTTTTATGGTATTTGTGAATTCAAAATTTATTTCTTTACCACAAACTTGTGTAGTTATCCCCGTTCTAGTTACTGTAAAAGGATATATTTGGGTTAGAAAAGGGGTACCTAATATTACCTGTTGTGCTAGATTTTTTACTAATAAAAAAGAATTTCTGAAACATATATCCTGGTTACAAATATGGGCATTAGTTATTTTGTAATTTATTGGTAATCTTTGATGGCTTTCAGTGTGTAATCGTTCTTTGTTTTTTTCAAAATACTTAAAAGGGATTAAACCTTCTTGAATACAGTTTTGATGTGCTCCTAAGTCTAATAAAGCTTTTACTTTTAACTTATAATCTTTTATAGCTATGGTTAAGCATACCATTTTTTATATTCTTTCTTTGATAGAGTTGACACAAAGGCTGATTGTTGACTAGAAGAAGGTTGATTTTCTTCTAAATATTCTACTCTAAATCGTAAATCTTCTTTTTCCTCCTTTAGTTGTCTTATATCCTATTTTATGTTTTTTACTTCTTGAACTAAAACATCTATAGTAGGGTCTATTTTAGCGGGCTGACTGACTATATAAAATTTCATTTAAATTATAAATGCATATATGAGCAAGCGGATTATTAGAGAAGGATCCCCAGGGATTACTAGTACCTCTGTGAGGACCCGTCCCGGTACCAGGGCCCCTCACCGCCGTGCAGCTCCAAATGGCCCAACCTATGAACCACTTGAAGCCACACAAGGCTTCACAACATAAAATCCCAAAACATGCAAATCAATTAGAATGTTACTAAAATAGGAGTATGCTTTTAATTTTGCATTTGGCTCGGCAACAAGAAATCACGGAGTACACAATATCAACAAGCGGAAGACTTTAAACAAGCACAGAAGGCCACACGGCCAAGGCATGCCTCATATAAAAATACAAGTCACAACACACAAATAGACAAACCCCTCAGGGGCCAACACAAGTCAATGAGACACATGCAATACGATAATCCAAAACACAAAGATATGCCGAGTTTCCAAATGTGCCAATGCAGTAGTCCAGCCCTAAGACAAACCGGGAAGCTCGACCTCAAAAAGAAAGACTCAACAAGCGCCTGAAACTAGTCCTGAAAAAAAAACAACAAGGGGAAGTGAGATCACTGGGACCTCAGTGAGAGTTACCGCGTCATAAGCGTAAACGATGGAATAGAGGCAATCACTAAAGCCAAGTATAAACAGTTGCTGAATAAAGTAAAGTCCATGCTTACTCAAAGGGCATCTCATCAACAAGTATGCAATCACATAGCATATGCATATCAACACAAGCACATAAACTTGTCACAATCTCATTCGCATGGGTATTACACCAGAAATATAGTTGGAGAGAAGCTGTATTACTTCACGATGAATCCCGGCCAAAGGATCACCGGAAGACCGTTGGTGGTTTAATTGAAAACACATGCACTTATTCAAAATAGATAGAGTCCCCACCACCAACGTAGTCTTCGGGACAAGTGGAAAAAAAAACCACAAGATCACACAAGTCCCTACAATTCAACTAAAATGCGTAGCCTATCATTCAATTCCTCAGTTCGGATCCGAGGCCTACACATTTCACCCTGTACACCTAGGTAAAGGATCGTCCCTCTAAACGAAGGGATACTCCCGTCCCTTACCTCCGCATTGGCCAAGCGTTGTTCAACAATTCCAATTGGTACAGTGACCAAAAACTGAATTTATCAAGCATGGGTTATTAAATCTAAAAATTCATCAAATATTCCATGCATGCATTTAAGCATTTCCCTCTTGTAAATCAGGTGTCAAACAGCTCAAAATAATATTCAACGTATTCAGCCACAAGAACAAAAATGTCTAAGAAGATGAAAACTCATATCGTATGGAAGGTCACAAAACACGTATGAAAATCTGTATGCCCAAACAAGTCAGCATACTTCAGCTTTTGAACATCTGGCTGATGCATTCAAACATGGCAAGTACATGATGATTCCAACAACACATATTTAACACAATTCAAGTCATGCCTCCATTCAAAACAAAACATGAAATCATATGTGAATTCTGAAAACAAAACGTTTCGCGTATGCCAATGAAACATAAACTCCCACCTGTTGTTGTGCGGACGACTCACTAATCGCCACGCCCTTGCCTTTGTCACGTGCTGCGGAACCACCTACACGCAAGGCAACACCAAAACCAACTCAAACACAACTTCAACAAACGAAAAGACACAAAACGAAAACAACCCTACGACCCCTTCCGACACACTCAACAACACCCCTCTAAACCTCAAAACACAAGCTAACAACCGAACCGCACCTAGGCATCAATAATGCCACACACAACCATAGTCACAACCACAACACACTTGATATCCATCAATCCTCACTCCAAGATTGGATTTCCAGCAAACCCAATCCATCACCAACATCACAAATTCCACACTCCTCAATCACATGAACCTCAAATCAGCACACACATTAGTCACAAGCCATCCATTATACCAACTCCATCAAAACCTATCAAAACTATCAATTCCACAAGCATATCTCATTACCCCCAATCTTCAGATCATCACATACTCAACACACAAACAAAACCAATCAAACCAAGCATCAAAGCAACAAAACCAACAAGCCTTAAACACAAACCAACCAACACTCAAACCAAAAACACAAGCAAACAGAAATTACCTCAAACCCACTTGAAAATCCCGCTCAAGAGCCAAAACCACACCAAAAACACACCCAAAACACACCCAAAACACTCCTACAAGGTGGAAAACAAGGGGAAATGGTGGGGAAGTGTTAGGGTATCACTCACCAAGTGATTTTTGGTGAAAAACAAGCAAAATCAAGAGTTTGTGAGGGTTTTCAGTTGAGAACAAAGGGAGAATCGGGAGAGAAAAAGAAAAGGGAGAGAGAAACTGATTTGGGAAGAACTTGGGCTTGTTGGCTTATAACCAAAGTGTTGAGCCTTAAGGCCCAAATGGTCCTCGGGCCCAAAACTAAAAAGAAAAGCCCGACAAACCAAAGTGAAGCCCGGGTATGTGTAACAAACTCAACGGGCCCACCAAAATACAAACGGGCCCATAAAAACACAAACGGGCCCAAACAAGCAAAGCATAGGGCTAAAAGCCCACGGTCGCTCAAAACAACCCGGAAACTGAACCAATGCTTTCCACCGACCCTAGCCTAGACCACACAACCTAGACCACTCACCAAGACACCTAGACACGCTACGGGCATGACAACAACGGTGTCCACATCCCCAAACAACTCCCGAGTCCACAACAAAGTCAACCACACTACTGACTGGCACTAAAAAGACGGGGTCTCACAACCTCTACTAGTAAAAAATCATTAGAGAAGAACAAAGAGATTTAACCATCTCAACCTTACCCTATCAACTATTATTTTGCATTAATTACCCAGCCTATTACTCAACCTCCCACTCCAAGCAAAGCCAGTACCATGCGAACTTTAGGTAAACCATTAGCACCAAAGAAGTCTAATACTATCCGGATACTTCCCATCAACTCTCCAACAACTATTGTAACCAGACCATATCCCAAATCATCAGAAACCTATGAAGTATATTACAAAGAGAAATCTATCAAAGAAGTAGCAGTATTAGAAGAACATCAGGAAAAGAAAGCATCTAATCTCCACTTGTTGATAGTAGATATCTTTCCCAGAGGCTTTTATTACTTGACAGAAAAATTTATGAAAACCAAAAACTTTTATGAGAAAATATTAAGTCAGACTGGATCTGTGGTCATCGATCATACCATGGACTCAAAAAACCCTCAGTAGATTGCATACTCAAAAATAAAGATTCAAAAGGTATAATCTTTCGAAGATTGGAATCAGCATCCTTTTGCAGCCAAAGAACTACAGGGGACTGCCTGGGAATATTTCAGAAATAATTAATTGGTCGGCTAAGGCAGACCGAAAAAACAATAAAGGATAAGCTAATAATACTAATAAAGCTAATGATAGGAAGTCTAATAAAAGATGATAAGCTAATAATACTAATAAGGCTCATGATTCAAACACTAAGGTTTTTCATTCAAGATTTTTCGTTCCCTGACAATTGGTATCTGAAAGTCTTATATATGCACACTCTAATATCCTTATTCCAGTAATACCCTTAATAATTGTTCTAATAGTACAATAATAGATACCCTTATAAGAAAAGTAATTTTAATATCGGCCATTCTTTTAAGGATAATCAAAGGCTGGATCTTCATCGGGATGAGTATTCTTTAGTGCGCCTAACTTTTCTTGGAATTCTTCAAATGATGAGACGCTGGCTAATAATTCTTGAGCACGTATTGGTAGCGGAGCCAGGTTGGCAAAAAATACTGTATTCGTATCGTAGATACGTGCTTGGTCAGCTGGTACGGTGGTCCCGGTAGCAGGAAAGAAACGTAAAGCCGTTGGTCAGCCGCAGTGGTCCCATTTATCTCATGACGCAGGTACAATATTTTGAGCTTAATTTGGTAAAATTTTTGTATGTTCATACTATGGATATGTTTAGGAATATTTCTGGAAATATATTTGATCGAGCAAGTACTAGTAATGATATTGAGATGATAGAAGAATATAACAAACGAGAATTACACATAGCTAAGATTGAACAGAAATTACATAATTGGACTATACCTAAAGTACCTAATTATAGAATTTATGAAGTAGGATTTGGTAATTTGTTCACCCATGATTATGTGATAGAAACCACTAAACAATCGTTACCTGTAAATCCACAGGTCGAACAATTAGAACTATTAGATAAGATAAAAATAAATAAATTTAAAGGAAAATATAAGTTCTTACATATAGGATTAGTTCAAGTAGCTATTAAACCACTGCATAGATTGAGATTAGATACTCCTCTATTAATGTGTTTAAGAGATGCAAGATTTAAATCTTTCTCTAATTCTATATTAGAAGTATGTGAGTCTAATTTAGCCAATGGACCGATCTATTTTAATTGTTATCCTAATTTCTCAGTAGACTTATATGATGAGAACTTAAGCCAGACTCTAACATTAAATTTAAAAATTCCAACTACGATGAAAGAAGATTCTAGAAATTTGGTCATCATATATAGAGTCCATTATAAGATAATGAGTTCTAATCTTAGTCCTAAAGCTAAAACAGAATCAGCTAAAGATAACACAATATTAATAGAGGCTAATTATGATAAAATGAATGTGCAAGTACCCAGATTACTAAAATGGAATCAAATAAGTTTTCCTGACACATGGAAAATACCTAATGTTATTGCACCTAGAACTATTAGACCCAGAACTCAACCGATTGAAATAATAGAAAGTTCCACAGGAAATGCTGAGATATTATTTCAAAGCAGGATTAACTCCATTAGAGAAACCATTAGAACACCGTTGTCAGTCCCAAGTAGACATTCTACTAGTGAGACACAATTAATTAGAAAACGAAGCCATCTACGAAGAATCGATTGGGATCGAACCATCCCACAACCATAATATCAGGAATCCATTATTAAACCTCCTACTAATGAAGAGAAATCACCTCCTATGTCTCCCACACCCAGTGAAATGGTCTTTAACGATCCATATAAATAACAATTACTAGTTTTACATAATTTTGTATTCAATGAACAATTATTAATAAATCAATTTTGGGATCCCTACTATGACACTGTTAGACACACTTATTTTTGCGACTATAATCGGAAAATCCGGGGGGAAATCCGGGACATGTATGTCACTGAAATGAGAACCAGACAAAAATAGACTTCTTTTTTCATTTGGTGGAAATATAAAAAACCTACCTATATGATTAATGAAACTCGTAGTAAAAAAAGAGTTTGGACCAAAACCGTTGGACCTAATCAAGTTAAATTAATATATCCTCCTTTTGAAGAAATAAATATTGAATGGAAAAACCATAAAATAATAGCTAGCCTTTAAAAGATACAGACAACTCACCATTTGATTTAGGACATATCAAGGCACAGAATAATTATACTAACCAAATATTACAAGTTATCGCCCAACAGCTGGAAACCATAGAATCAAATCAAGAAGGACAACCATCTACATCAGGACCTAGTAATCCATCAGTAAAGCTATAAAAACCTTTATTCGAATCTTATCATGTACCAGCGATAAAGCTAAAGAAAGAAGATAAGGAAAGAAGATAAGACTAAAGAGCTATTGGATAAAATAACCAATCAATTAAAAAAATTAGAGTTAGAAAAGAAGAAACAACTATCCACTTTGGACACTGTTGATAATCAGATAACAACTTTATCTGAAATAGAGGAATCAGATAATGAAATTAAAGATTTAGAAAAATAGTTTAATGAAACCCTAGAAATTAATAAAATGAGAAATAAGCAATATAATCATCCCAAGATACCACATTATTATGCTTAGCCTTCCTTTCCCGACATAAAAATAGAGGATTACCCGTTTAGAAGTCAAGTCAGTTATGATGGTAAAAGCCTGAATGTATAGAATGTAGATAGTAAATCAGAACATGGTATATTAAATATGTTAAATGAAATATGTATGGCAGCTTCTGCTTATAAGACTCAGGGTAATAGAGAAGTAAATGTCACTAATGCATTAATATCTGGATTTACTGGACAATTAAAAGGATGGTGGGACAGTTACCTATCTAAAACAGAAAAAGAAACCATTTTAACTGCCGTAAAAACAGAAATTACTGAAGGACAATTATCGGTAATAGAAGATAGTATAGCTAGTCTAATCTATGCTATATCAAAAAATTCTATAGGAAACCCTCAACAATTTAAAGATAAAGCCTCAGAATTGTTATCAAATTTAATTTGTCCCAAACTACAAGATTTTAGATGGCATAAGGATATGTTTTTAACTAAAGTAATGATTAGAGAAGATTGTCAGCAACAATTTTGGAAAGAAAGATTCATTGCAGGATTACCTCGGTTATTTGCAGATAAGGTAAGAAGCAGAATTAAACAAAAATATGGAGGAATAATTCCTTACGAAAAAATTACTTATGGAGATATAATAGCAGAAATAAACGAAGATGGATTAGCACTATGCACTAATTACAAACTTAAATCTAAACTAAAACAAGATAGATTAAATAGTAAAAGGAATTAGGATCTTTTGTGAACAGTACGGATATGAAAAGATTTTAGCACCTTCAGCCAAACAAAAACGAAAAACAAAAAATTCAAGCCTAGACCCACTTACAAAAGAAATTATAAAACTAATCAACCACCTAGAAGAGGTTTTCCTAGATTTAAGAAGTCAAAAACCTATAAAAAAGAGCCAGTATGCTATAAATATAATAAACTGGGACATATTAAAACAGACTGCCCTTTAATAAAGAAAATTAAAGCCTTAGAAATAAATAAAAAAGAAATAGAGGAACTCCTAAATATGATAAACTCATCAAAAGAGGAAGAAAACAATATAGAAGAATCCAGTATAGATAGTGAGCAATCAGATATTTATGAGTGTATTGGACCATGTAATTGCTATACTCTTAATACTATAACTACAGAGAACAATTTAATAATAGATTTAATAACTAAGATAGAAGATCCAGAAGAACAACGAAAATACTTACTAACCTATAAAGAAGGTTTAACTAGAACAAATGAGCCATTTTATAAGATACATGATCATAAACCTTATAATTTAAATAAAATTTTATATAATCAGCCCACTAAAATAGAGCCTACTATAGATGATTTAGTTCAAGAAGTAAAAAACATAAAACAGGATATAAGACAACTAAAGGAGGAAAAAGAAGATTTACGATTTAAAGTAGAACACTTAGAAGAAAATCAACCTTCTACTAGTCAAGAATCAGCCTTTATGTCAACTCTATCAAAGATAGAATATCAAAAATGGTATGCTTACATAACCATAGTTATAAAAGATTACAAGTTAAAAGTAAAAGCTTTATTAGACTCAGGAACAGATCAAAACTGTATTCAAGAAGGTTTAATCCTTTCTAAGTATTTTGAAAAAACCAAACAACGATTACACACTGCAAGCCATCAGAGATTACAAATAAATTATAAAATAACTAATGCCCATATTTGTAACCAGGATATATCTCCAAGTTTTTTGGAGAGGTCTAATTAGAATATCATAAACTTCTACTTCTCTCCTCATTTTGCTCCTGCAATTTGGTTAGTCCCGAGAATAATAATCATTATCATAAAATTCATCGTTAACCATCCAAGTTCCAAATACATCACAAATTAGAAATAAATATAAATCTAATTCTCCATCATTATATAATTCTATTTTCATTAATTGGTATATTTTCACTCATTATTTCTGATGATATTGGTTAATTCTCATACCAAAACTCCTCCTAATCTTTCTCTTATTTCGTACTCATTGCAATTGCAGGCTTTTGCTCCTATAATTTCTTGCACTAGTATGTGATTTTGAAGTTCGGCATCTATTCCTCTTCTTATTTCTTGTATTAATTCTCTAATAACTCTTAAATTAGACAGGTCTAGCATTAAAAATTTTTCAACAAATTTTTTCTATTATAATAGTCATATTTACCTTCTGAGGAGTGCTTTTAAATCTTCTTTACCAGAAATTCCCTGGATAGAAAATTGGGAAGATTATTATTTCTCTTTTCTATATTCTATATCGAAATTAAAATTTGACAATAATGCTTGCAACCTGGCAAAGATTTGTTTTGATACTAGATTTTTGACATCCTTTTCTAATATATACTTAGCTAATTTACAGTCAAACTCTTGGCAAGAATCTTTTTAGTAAATATATCATCTTTGAAATGCACTTATACACAAGACTATTAATAATACTTCTTTTTTCATGGTTGAATAGTTGCTTGTGTAGGGTTCCATATTCTAGAATAATATCTAACTAATTGTTCTTGTTGATTTTTCTTCTGTTTTAGGATTCCTCCATACCTTTTATCTGAAGCATCTGTTTCTACTATTATTTCTGCATTTTCTTCTAAGATTTCTAAACAAGGTAGATTTTTTATTTTTTATTTTTTATTTAATTTCTTTTACTAATTGAGTCAATTCAGGGGTCCAAGGAATAGATTCTTTCCATAATCTCTTGTACAATGACAAACAGATTTCTCTAATTTTAGGTAAATTCTGCTACATAATTTAAACATCCTAAGAATCGCTGAAGTTGTTTTTATCTTTTAACTCATTTGGAAATTTACTTGCAAATTCTAAACTTCTGTTTATAGGAGTATAACTTCCTTGATTTTTTGAATCCTAAAAATCTAACCTTAATTTGAAATAGTTTCATTTTAGATGCTAATAGTAGTAGTCCGTTTTGTTTTTATTATATTTAAAATTTTTTGTAGATGTTTAAAATGTTCAGTTACGTTCTTAGAGTATACTAATACATCATCTATGTAGAGTATTAAAAATTTTGTATAGGGATTTAATATGACATTCATAATGTTCTAAAATTCTGAGAGAGCATTGTTTAAGCCAAAAGGCATAACATTCCACTCATAATGTCCAATGGCACGGTAAAAGCGGTTTTATATTTGTCTGTTTCATCTATCTGAATTTTCAGTATCCTGATTTCATA